>JAJJWW010000276.1:0-46803 GCA_023531295.1 Papaver armeniacum | reverse complement strand
TGTGTACCAAACTACCAATCTAATGGTGGGAGATTTTTTGTTTTATAACATCCCTAAGCAAATTGGTAACTCCAGCCATGCTTCTTTTTGGTTGAAGTTCTTTTGTTACATATAGGCCTCTTGTTTTCTTTTTTTTCTTTTAAATAATTGAGGATTTAGCAAAAGAGAATAAGAATAATGAAGAAAATTGCAGTAGAAATTCGCATGACTGCTGTGAATTGTATTTACATCGAAATTGGGATTATCAACAGTAGAAACACAATCTCTTAAGAGCAGGTTCCGTCTTCTTTACTCTGGTAGGTGGATCAAACATTCCATGATGTAAGGAACAAGCCTTCTGGTCAACTTATTGTCCAACGATCAGCTAAGCACTTGAAGCTTCAACTTGTTCCGCAACGAGCTTTGCAAACCAAGATGACTCGTTCTCTAACAATTGCTTTGGTGAGCCATATTCCACGACACGGCCTGTTGAATACCAAATCACGTTCCGTGTCAAATGCTTTCAACGGTATAATAAAAAGACCGAATGTAATATAAAGATGATATGGTTGACTATTGTTTTCACTAACCTTTATCCAAAACAAGGACAGCATCACTATTAAGGACAAGTTATGCGATGTGCAATTATGATAACTGTAGATTCTGAAAAGTGTTGCCTGAGTGTTTCTTGCATAAGGGTATCTGTTGCAGTATCTACTGATGAAGTAGCTTCATCAAGAACCAAGATTTTGCTCTTCTTAAGTAGTACTCGACTTAGGCATACCAGTTGCTTCTGACCCATACTCCAATTTTCTCCATTTTCAGCAACTACGACACAAAAAACACAATGCATATGTTTGGTACAAATATACAAATGTAATCTGTTATGTTTACAGGTTACAATATGCCTAGATGAGTTTCAGAAAGAACCAACAAACCTGGCGAGTCAAGCTTTTTTCCTTCTTCCGTACTTCATCTCCAAGCTTGCATTTATCTAATGCCTACGGTAATACAATAAGCTGCATTAGTTATAGTTGATCGCTTGATCATCCCGGCCAAAATCTTGATCTGCATGCTTGTAAATTAAAAATTCATCATGTTAAGTATTTACTTCAGAAAAATTAATTACCTCCCATATCTGGTCATCTGTATACTCTTCGAGCGGGTCTAAGTTACTGCGCACAGTCCCTTCAAACATTGTTGGGTCTTGCGGGATTATACTTAGTCTGGATCTCAAATCATGCAATCCAATCATTGATATATCAACACCATCTATAAGAATTTGCCCATCAGAAGGTTCCACTATGCGGAAAAGTGTTTGAACAAGGGTTGATTTTCCACTGCCTGTTCTGCCAACAATACCAGTTTTCATCCCTCCACGAAAAGTGCATGTAACACGATCTAAGATAACTGGCAAATGTGGTGCATATCGAACCTGCACAAATTGTTCCCATTATGTTTTCCTGAAAACATTCATTTTTGGTTCATGGGAGAGTTCCCTAGCTATAAATAATTTTAGAACTGGCTTCATAGTGGCCACCAAGTATATGTTCAAAATATGGATGTCGCTGAAATTAATTGTTTACCTTTAGATTAACGACAGTGACTTCTCCTCGAGAAGGCCAATTTGAGGCTGGCCTGTGTTCTTCTACTACAAGAGGAGCTTCACTGGGAATACAACTGTACTGAAGAATCCTCTCAACAGAAATAATATCTCTCTCAATAAGACCGATAAGCCATATGAGCTTAGCTTGCAGTCCATTCAAGCTAAGTCCATAAGTTACCACTAGCCCTGCTATGGCTACAAATAAACAAAAGAGTTGTGTAAGTAATAAGGATAGGCAAAATCATGGGAATTAAGTATGGACGTAAACGACATTACATTTAAAATGAAAGGAACGGATGATCTAAACACAACAACCTAGTTCCCATCTGCCAGTACCTATTTGGGAAGAAATATAAAACAAGAAATTGAAGGGCAAGAAACCGGTAATGACGGTCAATGTAGTGTAGATAAATACGAATGTAGCATAACAACAAAGTAAACATTTAGCATGATGCCCACCTCCACCCTTCTCAGCCATAAATATTACTCCCTCCGTTACTTTTTAATAGGCTGGTTTCTATAAATAAATGTTACAAAAAAAATAGGCGGTTTCTAATCGGGAAAGTCAAATATTCTTTTTAGTTTTTAGGACCACTTTTCTCTTAACTTCTTTTGATGACAAGTGTCACCACCATTTCACTTCACTTCACTGACAAGTGTCATGGGGACCATTTCAATTAACTTCTTTTATTGACAAGTGTCATGAGGACCACTTTCAATGATTAGTTTTCTAATTTTCCTTAATTTTCTCTAAAAACCAAACCAGCCTATTAAAAAGTAACGGAGGGTGTAAGAAACAAAACATTTGGAGAAGAAAAGGTTGCTAGCTACATTATATAAGACTATACCAGCAAAGTAAAAAATCATACCAGGATTAATTATCCCCTGCGGCAAAGAGATTAAGAAAACTAAAGCTAAGGCGAATGTGAAGGATGATAACACGTCTAAGCGAAAACCTAACCACTCAGTTGCACCGACTGAATAAAATTGCGGCCGTGAACTACTGTCTACCAATTTCATGTTTGTGTCCATGAATCTTGAATCCTGGTCAAAGCACTTGATAGTTGTCAAGCCTGAGATAGACTCAATGAAGTGTTGTTTTAGTGGGGCATTGCTTACTCCCTTCAACCTTCCTAGTTCTCTTGTTGCAGTTATGCTGTATTGCTAGAAGAAGAAAAGAATTGTAGATTAGTTAAAGTTGTATAGACAAAGAACTTTGCAAAAATATTCATTATTACCTGAAACCAAATGCAGAGAAAAGCGACTGGAACATAAATTAAGTAAATTTGCCATCCCCCTTGGCCCATTACTGCAATGATAGCCAAAGTCTTGTTGTGTTCAATTACAAATGCCCCGAACATCACCGAAGTGTAGCAATCTATTTCTTCCTGATCTTCAGATGCCTGAGATTAAGAAACCAGACTGCACGAATTAACCACAATATAATGGTTTCAAGCAGATATACAGAAGAAATTAAGTTTTGTATATTTTGATAGACTTACTCTATCTAATATTCGTCCACTCGGTGTTGCATCCAAGAATGACATCGGGCACGAAAGATACAGGAATGCATATTTTTGAAGAGTATTGTGGCAGTCTTGTACCCAACTATTCCAACAATTGCAACTCTCAAAAACACAAAAAAGCAACTTGAGGAGGCCAAAACAATGTATGTAATGAGAGTGGAAGCTTCAATGGGATGACTGACATCCTTAGATACAGCAGTATGCAAAGCCATCCAGTAATCACCTCGAGTCTGGAGTATCTGATATGTAACCTGCACTAATATTATAACCGGCACAAAAACTCCTTTATTTGCTGCAGTAATATACTTCCAGTAAACTTTAGCACTAACTCGCCCTATTTGTCGATCCTCTTCTTGAACAAGTTGTGCTTGATTATCATCATCTAGTACCTCTTCATGCATGCTATCTTCTGCAGAATATGTTTCATCATCGAAGTTACTAATGATATCAGAAGAAAGTGCTCCTGTCTGTGGTTCCGATTTCTGGTGGCCTAGTAAAGCCTTCTTATGTGCACCCACCAAGTCCATAAAATCAGTTCCGGATATCAGTATATCTTCATATGTGCCAGATTGTGTGATTCTCCCCTCTTTCAATACCTGGAAATTAGAACGACTTGTTCAGTGAATTAATCATGTGCATCCAAAAAAATAAGTCTGGAATCTGGATTCTTGTGTCTTACAAGTATAAGGTCGGCAGAAGGTAAAAACTCCACTTGATTGGTAGTGTAAATCACTGTTTTCGATTTCAGAAACTTGAGTAGGCACTCCTGTAATGCACAACACGCGTATTTAGCCAGGACAAAAAAATGCGCATAGTTTATAAATAAAAATAAAGAATGCCTGTAATACCTTATACAGATGTGCTCCAGTATGGGCATCTAATGCACTGAAAGGATCATCAAAGAGATATATTTCAGCATCTTGATACAAAGCGCGTGCAATTTGTATCCTTTGCTTCTGACCTCCACTCAAGTTAATACCCCTCTCCCCTATAATCGTTTGATCACCGAAAGGCAGCACATCAAGGTCCTTCTCCAACGAACATGCTTCAAGAACCTTGGCATACTTTTCTCTGTCCATCTCCTTTCCAAATAGTATGTTCTCCTCTATATTTCCACTATGTATCCAAGGTGATTGAGAAACATAAGCCTTTCTTCCACGTAATCTTATCTCACCAGATAGGTTATTCATTTCCCCCAATATGCAAGAAAGTAAGCTTGACTTTCCCGAGCCAACCGTACCACAAACACCAACCCTCATGCCATTATACACTTGCAAATTGACATCTTTCAAAGTGGGAGTTTCCGAAGTACACCAAGAGAAACTTCCATTTTTTATATCAATGGAAACTTCTGAAGTACTAGGAAGTTCTTTTATGTACTTAGTTTGGGCATCTTTCTGACACAGAAAAGAAGAAACCCTGTAGAGGGAAACTTTGGCTTTAGAAAACTTAGATACTAACAGAGGCAGATCAAAGATAGCATCTTTCAGAATCCCAACTGTTGCAATTGTAGATAAGACTTTTCCTGACTCTAACGGGATCCCAGTTAACATGCAAAGCCAGAAAATGTGACACCAGATACAATAATAGGGCTTACATGGAAAGAGACATTGCTAATGGTCTGTTTCCAGAATCGCTTTCGCAGCCATCCTTCCTCGTTCTTCCTAAGATTAACTATCTTAGACAAAAACTTCATCTCCCAGCCCTGAAGTTTAAGGATTTTCATATTCCTTACAGTTTCTGACGTTGCCTGCATTCTTTCATCTTTGGACTCCATCAGTTTCCCTTGTAATGTCCCCTGCAGTTTTCCTAATGAAATATTCACCAATATAACTAGCACAGTGGCTAAAAGCGCTGCAAATGAAGCAACACCGACATTTCTGTACAAGAGCAACAATGCCAGGATTACTTGAAGCGGCACTTTCCAACAATCATGGATATACTCACTAAAATTACTTACATTATCTGCATCAACGGACATGAGATTAACAATCTCCCCACTAGAACTATCCCGCCTTGATTGGTTCGACAATGTCAGAAGTTTGTCGTAAATGATTGCAACTAATGAATTTTTAACTCTAATGCCAATCACTTCCAACTTAAAAGACAAATGCCTCGTTGAGAGTGAATCAACAATCTTAGACAAAACAAATGCAGACACTAGGACATACCCTAGTTCTCTACCGCTGAATCCTAGATGAGCAGCAGGGTGGTCACCATTGAGGTATTGAACAAAGAAATCAATAAGGTATGGACCGACAAAAGAAGCAGATATATACAGAAGTGAGAGTAAACCTGTACATAGTACTTCTCTCCATGTTAACCAAAATAATGCTTTGAGAAGTTTGGGACTTGATATCTCATCATCACCACCACCACCACCGGTGGTTTTAGTATGGAAAAGTTTCTGCTTAAAGATATCATAGATTCCAATGGTAGCATCTTTCCGAGAGAGTTCTGGGACGTCATCTAGGTTTATTGTTTTCTTATTACCTAAATCAAGCAAAGGGTTTAACCAAGAAAAAGTGAGGATTGAATATAAATTTGCAGTTGAATATGGACATGAATCTTCTTCTTCTTTTCCCTTGATTGTAGTACTAGAATTCAAAAGAGGCTCTCTAATCAAAGAAACATCATCTTCTTCTTCCTTCCCCATTAAAAATATTATTTGAATTCTTCTTTACTAGCGACTTTGAATCGAGCTTCCAGATCCACCAGGGAGAATAAATCAAGCGCAGAAGAGAGAAGAAAATATTTTAGTCTGCGTCTTTGAATCTGTTTTAATAATAATAATATAGATAAGAGTTTAATAGTTGCTGGAGTCTGCTGGGTAGTAAACCAAAGACCTAGTCAAATTCACCAGTGAAATCTCCATGCCGTTGAAAAAAATACCATAATTTTCGAGTTTTTTTAAAATCACGATTTTGAATAAATCTTCTCGTATAAGGAATGGCTGCTCACCTTTTGTACGGCAGTCCTTGTAACAACAATGAATGGCCAGCTGTATGGGATTATTAACTGAGTTAATCACCAAGCTATTCCAAGTACGTATTGGATTAGAGTATCTCATTAGATTAAAAATATCTCTATACGATATTAAAACTTTTTATTTTCCTTATTATCGGAAATTCTAGCTCGACCCGTGAAATGGTTGGGACCCTATATAAGCCAGGTCGGATATTCAGATTTTAACTTTTAGGGTTTTTAACTTTTTAATGTGAAAATGTCCACCATGTGCGACTTAACGTCCAACGATAGCAGGCATGCAATGGTGTCCAACTAGTGCATGAGAAGTGTACAGGTTTTACCAATATTTTGGACTCCAATAAGCTTGCATATCCGTTTAATTGGCAAACACCACCTTCTTTCGGACTTTGCAATGACCTGGTATGATTCACACCCGCCGACCCATAACTTTTTCCGGTTCAAACCCGATCAAGATTTTAAAGCAATGACCTTGGGTTTTCTAGGGTTCTAAAGACAGTACATGTCAAGTATATATATATAACACAACGAGAAACTTTAGGAGGCAGAGATGGCAGACAGTCTTGTAAGCTGTCTTCCCAAAGAAATCACATCCAACATATTTTCTAGGTTACCAGTCGAGTCTGTATTAAACTGTAAGAATATTTTTGTATGACTAGAAATATTCCCTTGAGCCATGTAATAATCTTGGTAATCTAGATTATTGCTATACTAAATATCTGGTTTCCTTTATGGGATTATTATATTCCTAATATCTCTTCTTTGATGGACGGTCGAGATTTAATGTCAATATTAAACCCTAGGAACTTGGTCCTCCTTCTACCTATAAAAGGAACACAATAGCCATCAGTATTGGGTTCGAGAATTTAGTATTCATAACGTAAGAGGTGAAGAAGGAGAAACCATGATCTCCATAAGGTATTACGGCTACCACTGGTTAATCAACTACGGATGATGGATTAGCGTTACAAGGTATTTTCCATAAACTCTATTCGTATATTATTGTGTGATAATCATGAAGTTCAACGATCCTAAATTAAGTATCTATAAAATTAAAACTTATAGTTGACATCTAGAGCGAGTGTTTAGAACCCATGATCGTCCGATGATAATATGTAATAATCGTTTGAACCATTTGTGCTTCTTGTTTGCGGCTATATCAAGCCAATTTTGATAAGCGATATTGATTTTAAATATCATGATGCAAGGTATAAAATGTTAAGGATAGTAGGTGATTAGGTAATTCCTCATCATGTGGAGGATTTTGATTTGTTATCACCAATTAACTGAATGAAGGGGTTTTGGCGTTTTGCGGCTACTTTTGCTTCTCCCGAGTCCTGTTAGTATTCCGAAGAAAATTAGGTTGAAATCCCAAAATTGAAATATTAAACGTTTGGGCCTGTGTGGTTGTGTCAATGGGTTTCATTTTTGGCCTGGTTAAATTAATAATGTTAGACCGTTAAAAGAAAAGGTCCATAGTTCTTAAGTCTGAAATAGTTTTAAGGGCTCCACATTAAAACGTTAAGACAAGTCTGAAATAGTTTTAAGGGCATTATTAGTGAATTAATGATGGAACAACATTATTCTTTTCCTTCCCCGACGAATTATGTTTTGACTTTGCTGTTTGATTTATGTTCGTTAACTTTCCCGTTGGCTAACTGGGACAAATTGGTTTTGACGGAATCCGATTACGTTTGTTTTGGTTCCATGATATTATAGATTGTATTAAGCTATTAATTAAGCCATAATCAGCACAATTATAAATGATAATAATATCAATGATAATATTAAAAGGATTATAAAATTGTTTTACCTAAAGAAATGTGAAACAGCTAATATGCTTCCGCTTTATTGAAAACTAATGTACATATAATCTGAGGCGATATCTTAGAATTTTTTATAAAAGTTTAATTCGAATCATGTTTGACACTTGTAAAGTTTGTGTGTACGTTATGATATGGTTTGTGTGCTTTTGCATTAGGGAATAGTTTCTCTCAGTTATTATTTTTCTTTTTTTGGATTTTATGAGATTATACTTGAAATTATTATGGGACTCTATAGTTATCACCACAGTGATGCTAGAGTGTTATATCTCAGTATAATCATAATGTCATTATAAGCATGAATTTGCAAAACGTAAAGTGTAGGTTTTGCAGTTATGGACATCATGTGATAATGACATTATTTTAGTTGATTGGCTATCACCACAGTGATGTCAAATCTCTTTTTAGTCATGATCACAATTTTGTCAAATGCTTGTAATATCGTTTTTTCTTAAATATATTAGAACAAAATTTACCCACAGGAAATTGGAGTTCATTTATTTAAGAAAACAGCATGATATGATTGTTGATCATACATTATGGATATGAACCGATTTGAATCTTGAGGGTGTCTTGTGTCATTATGTTTCACTTTTCTCCCAATGTTGATGATAATTTCAATTATGCGTATAAAATTATTGTGCTTAGGATTCTTAGGTCATAATTCTTTAGTTATCACCACAAGTGATACTAGAATTTTTATCTTAGCAATAATAATTTTTATTGTAAGCACGAATACGCTAAGCCGTAAAGGCAAGATTTAGTAGTTATTATGGCATTATTTTTGAGTTGTTTGGCTATCACCACAGTGATGTCAAATAGTTTTTCCAGTCATAATCGTTATCATGTCAAGTGCTTATAATATTGTTTTTCTTAAATGTATTAGAACAACAATTACCCACCCAGGTAATTTGAGTTCACATGTTTAAGATAACATTGAAGTGTACAATATCTCGATCATACATTATGGTAATTAAATAATCGGCACATGATTTTACGTTATTTCTTAAAAGTGCATAAAAGAAAATTTACATAAATTAACTCGTTATCGAGTTGAGTAACCTAATACGAATTTTCATATTTTCATGAATATTTTTATTATGTTGTCCAAAACTTATTGCGTCCTCTATGAAATTGAGGTTTTATTTTTGATAAATTTCTCCATATTTACGAAAATGATATTCATTGACTATTTAACACTTTTCATATTAATTCATCATATATCCGTTATTTATCATGATCTTTAAGCTTGTATCATATTTAAATGAGCGATGCATCAAAGAATTTTTCTTCAATGAAATTTCATTATTGAATTATATTTATAGACTTGCTTCATGCTCGATATGGTTTAAGAAAAAGTTCATTATGTTTGGATATTTTTCGATTATAGGGTGTTGATATTTTTTCACAATTTATGTATGGCATGCTTTTGAATAAATGTTTGTGATTGATGTTTTAGGGTTACTCATTATTGTTTATAAGCGACTAAATTTATGATCAGATCAAGTATGTCCATATCTTTGAGTGGGGTGTAATATCACAAGAAAAGTTAGTGTGATATTTGCAATTGTACATGTTTCTTTGGATAGTTTAGTTATCACCACAAAGGATGCTATGCTCTTATCTAGTAAGTGTTGTATATTTTGGGTCATCTTAGTTTGATTTAACTATTAGAACAATCTTTTGCTCACAAGTAGTTTTGGTTCACAAATTTAAACAAGCATTAAAGTTATCTAAATGTTTCATATACATGTGAAATAATAGCCACCCACAGGTGACTACAACTCATTATATTAGGTTGAACATATTTAGAATTATTGGAGTTTGTTAATACATTTTAGGACGTGAGTTGCCCATAGGTGATTCTAGTTATAGTATTTGTGGAACATAATAATGTTGAATTATGAGAATGTAAAATATCCACAGATATTTTTCATGTCTCACATTGTTCCTTGATAAGGTTTTACCCACAGGAGAATCTTATTGAAGGTATGTAACTATTGTAAGCTTAATTGTCATTTATCTCTATTATAAATTTCAGCTTTTGTTCTTATTAATTGTATATTATGATTATTTTGTAGACTTTTAATGGTCCAATTTTTGAAGATAAAATTGTTTATCACCTGATGATTTTTTGCGTTACTGTGTAAATCTATCGATTGCATTATGAATCTCAATCCATGGATGTTTTATCGGACATTCATTATTGAAATTGAGAGGCAATTATAGATAAAGTGAAAATCATAAAGTCTCGACAAAGGTGGTGAATATGGTGAAAGGTATGACAAAAACAGGATAATATCCTAAATCTTTTGCATAATATCTTCAAAAGTTTGGAATTGTTGCTCAATACACAAGGCCAACTTATCCTTGGCATAATAGTGTATATCAAAAGGCTAAATCATACTTTTATGAAAATGGTTAGAAGCATGATGAGCCATGCATAATGGCTATACATTTGTGGATGTTAGTTCTTTCTACAATGTGTAATTTAAATAGATTTCCAGAAAAAAGCGGTTTCAAAGACACACTTTGGACTAGAAAGGATGGAAACCTAGTTTAAATCACATTTAAGTTATGGTTGTTCGATTGGAGGTGAGGCTTACATTCCCAAGAATGAAAATTGGATTTGAAAACTATTCTTGGTTCATTGGTTTTCCTATACAATCAAATGGTATTCTTTAACGTTCTAACCGTAATATAAGACTTATTGAAACCGAAAATATAAATTCGTTAATGATGGCATAATCAGTGGGAGTACGTGGATATATATGTTCAAGAAATCATGATAACGATCCCTTTATTTAAGATTTCTACAGATATTGTGAATATTCTCATTATCTGAATGTTAGATAATGAAAGATCGCAAATTACTTATCCAATACTCCATAATATAACTACTGCCAATAAAGAAATTTTTTTTTATAACAACATGAACCACCATTAAGAAGGTCTCAACAGAGATTGAAAGAAAGTTATTCATGTTGTTTCAAGAATTTATTACATTTTTTATATGGAATGGCAAAGACTCGGTTTTCGGTTCATAAATATTATGTGTAATAATTTTGATTAATGGATTGATGCTATGTGAGCAAAAATCATTGGTTGAAAGTCAAGTCTGTATATTGTTTAATTGCTCGAAAGACACAAAATCAGTTGTATGAAAGTGGGTCTTTCGACCTAATCTACCGTAATAGCAATTTTAAACGGTATAAAGCAAGACTTATTGCCAAAGATTTTACTGCGAAACGATGCATTGATTATAAATAAGTTTTTCTCGTGTCAAAGAAAGATTTATTTAGAATTATCATAGTATTATTAGTATCTCAGTATGACCTAAGAGTTGCATTAATTAAAGGGATTTTTAATAAAATGTCCATGTGGGAAAATGCATTTAATAAAATGCCTACGTTTTTTTCATAATTAATTTATTGCCCATGCCGTTTGGATTTCCGTCCGGGCCCACTAATTTGGTATTTTCTCATTGACTTTGGTCAGTATGTCACGTGAATAGAATGCATGATTACCTAATTAGCCTTTACCCTAATAAGAAAAGAAAACCAACTCGTTATCTTTTCCTTTTCATCCCTGTCGTCTCCTTTTTCAACCTCCGTTCTTCAATTTCTTTCTCTTTCTTCCCTATTGCTGCAACAATGGATTAATAGGCAGACAACCATGGGTTTTTAGGTGGAATTCGAAGGTGCTCTCTTGGTGGTTTGATAAACATACAGATTCAAAGATAAATTGATTGATGTAAAGATTAAGAAATCATATAGTTAGTTATGAGTTTTAAGATGGTGGTAATGTTTAGAATTATTGTTGCATAGATCTGAAGATACAACTTTATTTATTTTGGGTTTAATTTAGATTGATGAAGTTTATAAAATATGAAAGTTCTGGCTGATTTTGTTCTATGGGATTTGGTTTTTTTCTTCTGATTGACTTGGGTTTTTTTCCAATTAGGGATTGTTTGTTTGTCTTAGTTTAAGCTGACAAGGGAGAAAATAAAATAGGAATTTTTGACTTAGAATTAGTATTCACCTGATTACGAAACGGAGACGGGTGAATTTATAGGACAATTGAGAATGTATATACTCGGAGATTGAGAGGAAAAGAAAGAGATGACAATTGGGAATCGGGGTAGAAATTGAGCAATTCGGATGGAACATAGTGATTTTAGATCAAATTCAGATAACCACTCTTTTTTTTTTTTTGGGTAAGTCGGATACCACTCTAGTTTATCGAAAATCCGAATAGCATCACAAACCCGAGGGTTATCGGAAACTGAACTGAATCCAAAAGAAAGGGAGTTCATTTTACTTTCTAATATTCAATTGATACTTGGTATGGGAATTTGTTTTTTCTTGTTGTTTGAAATGTGGATGAACAACAACCAAGCATTATAGATTTGTTGTTCCTCAAGCATTATCGATGGGAAGATAATGCGAACTTCGACTCAGACGCTTTTGATACGGGCAGTACTAGTATCAATCTTGACTCACCGTATAATTACCTCGATTTAAATCGGTCATAATGTGATGGTTTGGTGGGTTTTATGTCTTTTTACGGGGTGGAATAACGCCACATGTTCCGTAGCATGATTAGCCGTTTTTTCAATAAAACGGGACGGAAAAGGTCGGACCGTGGGCATTAAATTAATTATGAAAAAAACGTGGGCATTTTCTTAAATGCCTTTCCCCACATGGGCACTTTATTAAAAATCCCTTAATTAAATGTGAAAATAGCTTTTATTAATGATAAATTTTAGTCTACAAATTTTAGAAATCAAAGTATGAAATTTAGCGACCTCTCATAATGGTATATGAAATTCAACAAAAGTATAAATGTTTCAAGTTTTGGATGAAATTATTACGGGTTTATGCATATACCTCAAGATCGGTGGGGAGAAATTCATACTCTTGGTCTTGTATGTTAAGACATACTACCTACGAGTAGTGATCTTGACTTTATGCATATCTCTATATTTTTTGAAATAAAGGATATCAATGAAGCTTACCATGTGATAGTAATATCATATGGATTACTAAAGCTCTCATAAGGCGTATATCGAATATTCAAGGAATTTTGAGATAATAACATATTTAATGATTTTTATTTCATGTTGGATAGAAGATATAAATTTAATCTTCATTACGTCTTAATTCGATATGAAACTTATAACAATTTGTTCATATGTTAACTAATTGCCTAAAGAATCGAAGAACAAATTACAGGAAAGCTATCAAGATATTTTGAGATACTATTTTAACTTATGTCTTATAATTAGTTAGCAAACCCAACAAGAGTTGATTGGGTTTTCAGACTTCAATTTTTGTGGATGTATGGATTCTATAAAGGAAGAATTCATTAGGGAAAAATATCGTTTGGTCCTTTTATAGGTGGGCCCATGTCTGTTTAGTCCTTTGGTCAAACACCTTTTTGTTTGGTCCATAATTATTTAAAAATATTTAAATAGACAAAAATACCCTTCCATGTTAATTTTTTTTTTTTTTTTTTTTTTTTTGTAAGAGATTTTCCGTGCTAACAAAAAGGACTTCATTCCTAGGAATGAAGTCCATATAAAAAAAAGCGAGACTTCATTCCCAGGGAATGAAGTCCATACAAAAAGCTAAAAAAAGCGACTTCATTCCCAGGGAATGAAGTCCATACAAAAGCTAAAAAAACAGACTTCATTCCCGGGAATGAAGTCCATACAAAAAGAAAAAAAACGGACTTCATTCCAGGAATGAAGTCCATACAAAAAGCTAAAAAAGCAGACTTCATTCCCGGAATGAAGTCCATACAAAAAGCTAAAAAGCAGACTTCATTCCACGGAATGAAGTCCATACAAAAGCTAAAAAAAAGCAGACTTCATTCCCGGGAATGAAGTCCATACAAAAACTAAAAAAAGCAGACTTCATTCCTAGGAATGAAGTCCATACAAAAAGAAAAAAGCAGACTTCATTCCAGGGAATGAAGTCCATACAAAAAGCTAAAAAAAAAAGCGAGACTTCATTCCCGGAATGAAGTCCATACAAAAAGCTAAAAAAGCAGACTTCATTCCCGTGAATGAAGTCCATACAAAAAGCTAAAAAAGCAGACTTCATTTGTAAAAATGAACAACATCATCATCTTCGTCTTCTTCACGTCTTCAGCGACAACATCAACATCGTCGTCTTCAAACACCAGCAGCAACATCATCTTAACAAACAAATCGAGTTCGTCTTCAACAACATCGTCGTCTTCAACAACATCGTCGTCTTTAACATCATAAACATCATCGTCGTCTTCAACAACATCATCGTCGTCTCATCGTCTTGTATACTTCAACAACATCGTCATCTTCATCAAACAACAACAGCAGCAGATTTGGTTCTTCATCAAAACAACAACAGCAGCAGATTTGGTTCGTTCAACACGAGTTCATCTCATTAACACGAGCAACAAAAACATCATTCTTCATCGTATAAGATCGGAGAATAAACATCGACGATTTTGGTTAGTTCAACACGAGTTCATCTCTCGTTAACATCGAGCGAGGAGAAAAAAAAATCAGATCTAGAAAAAAAAAAAGATGAGAGAGAAAGTAAATCTGAGAATGATTTATTCTCTCTTACCTTTTGACTATATATATGGTCCTTATCCAAAAGGGTATTTCTGCCACTACAATGTGACATTTACATCATCCATGACATCAGCCTAGGACCAAACAATAATTTTTTAGGACCAAATTATAATTTATATTATCAAATAGGACCAAACGGACACATGACTAGGTCAACGGGACTAGACTCTCCCTAATATATTATTCCTAGGACCTAATGGTATTTCCTACAATCCATTAATACTAGTCCCACAATCGAGTTTGAATATTTATGATCTGCGATACTTAGAGAATTAAGGTTTGTCTCTACATTGCTTTAAAATTTCTTGTCTTAGCTTCGCGACATTAAAGCACGATATGATACAAAAGGAACAAAACACATGAACCTTGAGTATATATGCGTGAATTAGGAAATTCGAAACAATAGTTGTTCATTTACCGCTTAAGCACAATTGCATTCGAGAGATGCACTTAATGAACAATTACCTTTAAGACCTCTTAAGAAAAGATTAAAATCTTAGGTGCATTGGGAGTAATTGATTATTGAATTGACTAATTTATGTGCTTATTTTGAAAACTAATTGAGCTCTTAATAATGTATACAATTTATTGTTTCCATATTTAGTATACACTTATGTGAATGGATGAATGTTAACGAGAAATTGTCTTCCTTTTGAAGACATAACCTGACCATTATGATATCCCAATTTAAGGCCCGATTAAGTAAGTTGTTTGTGTTGTGGTACATGGAAGGGAACATGTCGTGGGAGTAATTGATTATTGAATTCAGCTAATTTATGTGCTTATTTTTGAAAACTAATTGAGCTCTTAATAATGTACTTGAATTTATTTACATTTCCATATTTAGTATACACTTATGTGAATGGATGAATGTTAACAGAAATTGTCTTCCTTTTGAAGACATAACTGGACCATTATGATATCCCAATTTAAGGCCTGATTAAGTAAGTTGTTTGTGTTGTGGTACATGGAAGGGAACATGTTGATAACAGGACAATGTGCAACCGCTATGACTCGCATGACTAGTTTGCTTAATCAAGGTATTATGTTTAACCATTAAATTTTGTTTAGCAATTATGCGTACTTATGTTTTCTATGATTAACCATTAAATCGATTATCACATGGACCAGTGGGAGAATGTAAGAATATTTTTGTATGACTAGAAATATTCCCTTGGGCCCATGTAATAATCTTGGTAATCTAGATTATTGCTATACTAAATATCTGGTTTCCTTTATGGGATTATTATATTCCTAATATCTCTTCTTTGATGGACGGTCGAGATTTAATGTCAATATTAAACCCTAGGAACTTGGTCCTCCTTCTACCTATAAAAGGAACACAATAGCCATCAGTATTGGGTTCGAGAATTTAGTATTCATAATGTAAGAGGTGAAGAAGGAGAAACCATGATCTCCATAAGGTATTACGGCTACCACTGGTTAATCAACTACGGATGATGGATTAGCGTTACAAGGTATTTTCCATAAACTCTATTCGTATATTATTGTGTGATAATCATGAAGTTCAACGATCCTAAATTAAGTATCTATAAAATTAAAACTTATATAAACTGCAAGCTAGTGTGCAGAGCTTGGAGTGATTTCCTACAATTTCACTCTGATACTTACTTTGCTTACCAACATCTATTGCAACATAGACAAGGCCGTGGATCAACACACCAGCAAGAGCAGAATAATGATGGCTCTGAAGCTGCAATTATGAGTTTCGTTGTTTTTGACAATGAAGCTCAAGCACTCTATTATGCCGAGTACCATGAGGACGATGACATTATGGGTAAGCAACCAATATACCACAAGAGGATAAACCTCAACTTTCCAGATGTCGGGATTAGTTGGTTCTACTAATGGTTTAATCTGTTTATCAGCCCTGGCAAATTATAAAGGACTCTGTATTTCCACTGACAATCTGAACACGAAATACCCGCGTAGTTGGGAACCTTCGTACATATGCAACCCCATTACCTGAGAACTCGTCAACGTTCCAGCATTACGCATCGACAAGGAGAAAACCAATTAAATGGGTGTTCGTATTATTGGTGGTTTTGGCTACCACCCTCTAACTAATGAGTACAAAGTTGTTAGAATCTTCTACATTGGAGCGTCATATAAATCCATACCACCAGTCGGCGGGTGGAGAATAGCAGGAGAAACCCATTTTTTCCTAGAACCTAATTATACAGACAACACTGTTTGTTTGAATGGATCTCTTCATTGGCTTCTGGAAGAATCAGGGGAGGTTGTAGCCTTTGATTTGGCACACGAGGAATTCCATTTGATCCCTACCCCGCATTGTCACTCAACAACTGATCCATATAGGAATAGTAGACTTTGTGTTATAAAAAGTCGCTTGTATCATATTCATAAATACAAATCTATTTTATCTAGTGGTTTTGACATATGGTTTTTGGAGGAGAGTAAAGAGAACAAGAGCCAAAAGAACGAGCAATATTACAAGTCTCGAAGTTGGAGCAAAGAGCTCGGCAAACAGTGGATATTTGAAAAGGACTGTATTGGATTGGATAGGTTATTTGCTCTAACAAGGGGGGGTGAACTCTTACTTCATTATGGAAGTGGGGTCATCCGCTATAACTCAAAAACAGAAACTACAACAAATATATGGGTAACTGAAGACAAAAACTTGAGTCTGGAGGTACCAGCATCACACATGAACACCTTTGTTTCACTGAAAGCACTAGGAGAAAGAAATGTCGATACGATTACTGGATATTGTCAGATGAGACTGAACGTCTGAGCCAACATAATCTGAAGATCACTCCGGGGCATATATTAATTGGAACGACTTGAGTTTCTTCCAAAAAAAAAAATGTAGCCAGTGCTGTTACAAGTTTTAGTCTTTAGTTGCGTGCAATATGCCCGTGCTTTAATAATAATGCATATGCTTTAGGAGTAGCATTTTGTCATATGTTTCCGAAGGGAGATTGTGGTACGCCACTTTCTTTGCAAAGCTTAATAAAGTGGCCGTCTTTTTCTTGTCAGGTTATTTCGAAGATGAGGTTTTAAGAGAAAATAACGTTAGTATTTTTGGTGAAGGGTCGTAACCCAAGATCAGGTAACCCAAAGACGTATCTTATCATACATTGGGCGTTATGTTTAGATAATTTTAATTTTTAGGTATCCAAACAGAAGACCGTGTCTTCTCTTATTGGTTTAACACTTTTCTCGAAAAGTCATATCTTAATTTCATATATTCTGCTGGCTAACAATATCAGTATCCGATCAACCGATGTTTCTCTTTGGTGATATCTTATAACTCTGTCATGACTATATATATTATACCCCTCAGAAGAATTAACATTTCAATTACTCATAAGTAAAACACTCAGAATTACAATTCGTTGGGAGTGATCAAAATGGGATAACAAAGAATGCAGATTTTGCAACAACTTTATAACTAAATTGTAAATTGCAAAACACTCAAACAGAATCCAACACCATTTGTATTTGGTCACCAGATATGTAGCTCAAACAACAAATATGAAGCTTCATGATATCCTCTTTACTCACATATATTCATCAATTAAATTCATTTTCCTCTCAATCCCACTCGTAATCTGATGAATGCCACTTTTGTGGTTTGAATTCTTCCAAGATGTAATGAAGGTAGTAGCATATAGTAGCAGGATCTTTAAGATCAAAAAATTTCCATTCACCCTGCTTTACGAACGTTTCAAGGGAATCTACTATCCCTTTCACCGTGGATTTCCAGTCTTCTCGTTTTTTATCATTCACGTAGTACTTAACTTTCCAATAGTCAAGGCGTCGTTTTATTCCATCGAGCGAGTCCAGAGGAATTGAGTTAATCTGAAGCAGCTCACGCTTGATGTCCTTAAAAACGACAGCCATATCAATTTCGTCAGGTCTAAGGGTCGCCAGGTGAACAATCTCAATGTCAAGTAGGCTGACCATGAAAGGTGCTGTATCAGCAAGCACAACTAGCGAAAATGATGTCAGGCCAAAAAACGATTTCCTTGGAGGGAAGAAGAACCCCATGAATGAGTTCATCCTTCTTATTTAGATTATCAAAATAAAAATGGACATGGCGAGATGGCTGAGATGGATACAATTTCCATTTTGATTCAACTTTTTTGACAAAGTCCTTTAAATTCTTGTTACATGCCGAACCCCTGATTTGCTTATCAATCTCAAACTTATACGAATCATCATCAGATATCCTCAGTCCAACAGGGGTCGACACCAAACGGAACTGGATATCAGTTGTCTGTTTTGTTCCCACCTTGATGGGGTGCTTCAAGTGGAAGTGCAAGAGAGGTGGCATCTGAATCTTCTCATCTTCAACTCCGAAGAAAGCTTCCTTTACATCCCTATACATGAAATGCACATGGGAATTAGAAGTCGCGTATACGAATCCGTGTGCATGGGCTTCAAGGGTGCCAACAAAGGTCTCTCCACCTTAGTTGGGAATGATTGTGACGCCAGTTAACTCCGCGGGATTTTTATCCATCTGCAGTTTGGGATCAATACAATCTTTTGTCCCTGCATATTTCTTCTTCTTCTTCATCCTTTTTGATAATATAAATTTTCTCCCGTCAGACCGACGCCCTCCCCCTAGCATTAATCTCAGGTCAGTTTCTTTGTATAATCGTACAGCAAGTTCTGCCTTATCAACTTTGTGCATCTCTTCCTGTACAGACCTGCGCACATATTCCTCTATCTGGTCCTTGGTACACTTACAGTTGACATGCTTGTTGTAGGCTTCCTTTTTTGCAGTTTCAATACAACGGGCACGAAACGGGCATTCAGGTAACGGGCTCATTGAAAAGAGATGTAAAACCAACTGTGTCTGCTGAAACATAAAAGAGAAGAAGAATAGATCATTCAATATATAATATTCATACAGATGATGAGCTCCAGGAAATCAAGCAATAAGCGTCAAATATAAGATCAATTTAAGACTCTAAGTATATTAACAAAAATCAGTATCCAAGAATCATGAGATATAGCTATAGGAATCATAGTCATAAAAACCTATGAGGTTTATGTCCATGATAGCCTAGGCTATCAGACGGACGACATTGAATGAGGACCCGATCCGAAGGTCGGGAAGCTCCGATTGGGTTTTACATGGACGGCTAGAAAAGACCCACGATTCGCGTCTAGAATGTCTCTTCTGTTTAGGCTAAATTGAGCCCGTATACACTGTATCTTTTTATTTATTTTTCTTTTCTTTTGTTTATCTTCTTACGATTCTTCTCCTCTCCTCCCAAATCCTCTCAGACTAAGAAGAAAATAATCAGAATCTACTCCATGCGATTTTTTTCTTCCACATACACGTTCGTTTTGGAACATCTTCTCACTCATATGTTAATTCAATTTCAAAGCAGACAAAACCATTAGTTTTTGCATCTGTTTTTTTTCCTGTATGTTCTAGGTTTTAGATGCAGTTTAATTTTGTGATTTAGGGGGGCGAAGTCGAATGAGAAAACGGATCCGAGGGATAGCAGAATAAAGGTAAACATGTAGAAACCCTATAATTTTATCTTTTGAGTTTTTTTTTTTTTCTTTTTTTTTTTTCTTGATACGATTCCATTCAAAGTTAATCAGTACCTGGAGAAATTGGTGATTATTCTTGAATTAGGTGTGGATCATTCTTATATTTCTACTTAAGTTTGAGTTTTTCATGAATTTTAGCTAAATTGAAAACTTAGGGTTTCATAAATTTGGGGATTTTATTGGCTAGATTTAAACAGGGTTAGATTTGAACAATGGATGTTTGGCTAGATTTGATTCCTGATTCGTGGTAATCTCTTCTCCTGATTCGTCTCCTAGACAAACCCTAGGCCTTTATTTTTGCTTCGGGTTGTAATTGATTTTTGGATTGTTTGGTTTTTGTTTTGATTTTTGTAGGTGCGAGAGTCCGTAATCGGAACGATGGGTGTTTTAGTATGAAGAGAAGGAACCATCAACTACGGCCGGGTAATATTACAGGTAATTCTTCACTCGAGTTGATGAAATCTAATAATGTCTCTCGATTAAGTAATAGGTACATGTCTCTCGAGTTCATACAATACCATCTCCGGAAAATTCAACGAGAGGCATGAGTAAAACAAACTAAAGATGCAAAATCGATTACAATAAGTACTACCTTATGAATGGTGGTATCATTACAATCGATTACAATCCTGACTAACAGTATCTTATTGAAGTTTGCCAATATTGGGATGTACATTACAATTATTTTGCAAAAGCTAGAGATGATAAGGAGACTAATGCTTTGGGCATAAAGTTTTTAAACCAGATTCTTGTTGCTAAATTTTCAACTTAAATTTTGAGGTGCATTACTCATGGTTTGAGTATCTTGAGATATTTTATATAGATTCTTAGTTTCGATAGGATTATTCTTATGGTCTTTAAAAGGTTTTGGTTCAGGTTATAATGGAAATTGCGGTCGTTGCTATAAATGTTTATATAAAGCGGTCGTTGCTATAGGTGTTTATATGATTTTGAAATTGGGTCCTGAGGAATGTAAGAGTGAAGCAGAAGGTATATGAATGATTGCGTTTTCAGCTTTAAAGCCCCTTTTTCCGCAAAGAACATCTGATGCTTTTCTTTGGGGTGGGAAAGACTAAGGATTAAACTTGCTTATGACCTAAAACTAAATGTGTATTTTGTTCAAGGTTTTGAGGTTTAAACTTAATTAATAATTAACTCAAAGAAATGTCCTTAGTGCTTGCTTTATGGAATGGGTGTATTTGCTTTAGCGGAGAAGATTGTGATGGTCAAGAGGGTTAAATGTTTTTTAGTCTCTAAAAGCATTTGGAAGTTCTTACAGTTTGAAATTTTTACTTGAATATTCGTTTGAAAGTAAGTTAGTTCCTTTTGTTTTTTAGTAATCAAATAATTTTTGATTCCTATCATCGATTCTTCATGGTGCGATCCGTAAGACTCATGGAGCTCCTTTGGATAACAGAGCTATTAGATAAAGAAGCGTAAGAAATTGTCCCGAGGACAAAGTGGTAGAGGTTTGTATCTTTAGCCCCATTCCATGTTTCTCTTTCCCATGATTTGTGAGGTTAGTTTCCGTAGACCGATTTTTATTTTGAATTTGATCTACGAGGAACGTCTAGAAAGTAGATAAACTTATCGGGTTATGAGTGATCAGTATGAAGAAAAACTTAGATGGGAATGTGAAGTTTTGTATATATAGGTACGCTAAAAGAATTGGAATTTGAATATAACAGAAAATATCAGTCGTGTTTCTTTCTTACTGTTGTGCATATATCTACCGTATATAAATATACCGTATATCTATCAGACGGACGACATTGAATGAGGACCCCGATCCGAAGGTCGGGAAGCTCCGGATTGGGTTTTACATGGACGGCTAGAAAAGACCCACAGTTTCGCGTCTAGAATGTCTCTTCTCGTTTAGGCTAAATTGAGCCCGTATACCTTTGTATCTTTTTATTTATTTTCTTTTCTTTTGTTTATCTTCTTACGATTCTTCTCCTCTCTCCCAAATCCTCTCGAGACTAAGAAGAAAATAATCGAGAATCTACTCCATGCGTTTTTTCTTCCACATACACGATTCGTTTTTGGAACATCTTCTCACTCATATGTTAATTCAATTTCAAAGCAGACAAAACCATTAGTTTTTGCATCTGTTTTTTCCTGTATGTTCTAGGTTTTAGATGCAGTTTAATTTTGTGATTTAGGGGGGCGAAGTCGAATGAGAAAACGGATCAGAGGGATAGCAGAATAAAGGTAAACATGTAGAAACCCTATAATTTTATCTTTTGAGTTTTTTTTTTTGTTTCTCTTTTTTTTTTCTTGATACGATTCCATTCAAAGTTAATCGAGACCTGGAGAAATTGGTGATTATTCTTGAATTAGGTGTGGATCATTCTTATATTTCCTACTTAAGTTTCAGTTTTTCATGAATTTTAGCTAAATTGAAAACTTAGGGTTTCATAAATTTGGGGATTTTATTGGCTAGATTTAAACAGGTTAGATTTGAACAATGGATGTTTGGCTAGATTTGATTCCTGATTCGTGGTAATCTCTTCTCTGATTCGTCTCTAGACAAACCTAGGCCTTTATTTTTGCTTCGGGTTGTAATTGATTTTTGGATTGTTTGGTTTTTGTTTTGATTTTTGTAGGTGCGGAAGAGTCCATGTCCCAGCGATGGGTGTTTTAGTATGAAGAGAAGGAACCATCAACTACGACCGGGTAATATTACGGTAATTCTTCACTCCCGAGTTGATGAAATCTAATAATGTCTCTCGATTAAGTAATAGGTACATGTCTCTCTGAGTTCATACAATACCATCTCCAGAAAATTCACGTAGGCATGAGTAAAACAAACTAAAGATGCAAAATCGATTACAATAAGTACTACCTTATGAATGGTGGTATCATTACAATCGATTACAATCTGACTAACAAGTATCTTATTGAAGTTTGCCAATATTGGGATGTACATTACAATTATTTTGCAAAAGCTAGAGATGATAAGGAGACTAATCTTTGGGCATAAAGTTTTTAAACCCAGTTCTTCAAGCTAGAATTTTCAACTTAAATTTTGAGGTCTGTTACTCATGGTTTGAGTATCTTGAGATATTTTATATAGATTCTTAGTTTCGATAGGATTATTCTTATGGTCTTTAAAAGGTTTTGGTTCGAGTTATAATGGAAATTGCGATCGTTGCTATAAATGTTTATATAAAGCGGTCGTTGCTATAGGTGTTTATATGATTTTGAAATTGGGTCCCGAGGAATGTAAGAGTGAAGCGAAGGTATATGAATGATTGCGTTTTGACTTTAAAGCCCCTTTTTTCCATAAAAGAACATCTGATGCTTTTCTTTGGGGTGGGAAAGACTAAGGATTAAACTTGCTTATGACCTAAAACTAAATGTGTATTTTGTTCAAGGTTTTGAGGTTTAAACTTAATTAATAATTAACTCAAAGAAATGTCCTTAGTGCTTGCTTTATGGAATGGGTGTATTTGCTTTAGCGGAGAAGATTGTGATGGTCAAGAGGGTTAAATGTTTTTAGTCTCTAAAAGCATTTGGAAGTTCTTACGTTTGAAATTTTTACTTGAATATTCGTTTGAAAGTAAGTTAGTTCCTTTTGTTTTTTAGTAATCAAATAATTTTTGATTCTATCATCTCGATTCTTCATGGTGCGATCTCCCGTAAGACTCATGGAGCTCCTTTGGATAACAGAGCTATTAGATAAAGAACTCGTAAGAAATTGTCCTGAGAGATTGGTGGTAGAGGGTTTGTATCTTTAGCCCCATTCCATGTTTCTCTTTCCCATGATTTGTGAGGTTAGTTTCCCGTAGGTGATTTTTATTTTGAATTTGATCTACGAGAACGTCTAGAAAGTAGATAAACTTATCGGGTTATGAGTGATCCAAATACGAAGAAAAACTTAGATGGGAATGTGAAGTTTTGTATATATAGGTACGCTAAAAGAATTGGAATTTGAATATAACAGAAAATATCGGTCGTGTTTCTTTCTTCTTTGTTGTGCATATATCTACTGTATATAAATATCCGTAGTATCTGCTCAGACAGACGACATTGAATGAGGACCCGATCCGAAGGTCGGGAAGCTCGATTAGGTTTTACATGGACGGCTAGAAAAGACCCACGAGATTCGCGTCTAGAATGTCTCTTACGTTTAGGCTAAATTGAGCCCGTATACACCGTATCTTTTTATTTATTTTTCTTTTCTTTTGTTTATCTTCTTACGATTCTTCTATCTCCTCCCAAATCCTCTCGACTAAGAAGAAAATAATCGAATCTACTCCATCGATTTTTTCTTCCACATACACGATTCGTTTTTGGAACATCTTCTCACTCATATGTTAATTCAATTTCAAACGCAACAAAACCATTAGTTTTTGCATCATTTTTTCTGTATGTTCTAGGTTTTAGATGCAGTTTAATTTTGTGATTTAGGGGCGAAGTCGAATGAGAAAAACGGATCGGAGGATAAAGAGAATAAAGGTAAACATGTAGAAACCCTATAATTTTATCTTTTGAGTTTTTTTTGTTTCTCTTTTTTTTTCTTGATACGATTCCATTCAAAGTTAATCGATGGGAGAAATTGGTGATTATTCTTTTGAATTAGGTGTGGATCATTCTTATATTTCCTACTTAAGTTTCGGTTTTTTCATGAATTTTAGCTAAATTGAAAACTTAGGGTTTCATAAATTTGGGGATTTTATTGGCTAGATTTAAACAGGGTTAGATTTGAACAATGGATGTTTGGCTAGATTTGATTCTGATTCGTGGTAATCTCTTCTCCCCGATTCGTCTCTAGACAAACCCTAGGCCTTTATTTTTGCTTCAGGTTGTAATTGATTTTGGATTGTTTGGTTTTTGTTTTGATTTTTGTAGGTGCAGAAGAGTCTCAATCTCGAACGATGGGTGTTTTTTAGTATGAAGAGAAGGAACCATCAACTACGATTGGGTAATATTACGATAATTCTTCACTCCTGAGTTGATGAAATCTAATAATGTCTCTCTGATTAAGTAATAGGTACATGTCTCTCTGAGTTCATACAATACCATCTCCAGAAAATTCAACGAGAGGCATGAGTAAAACAAACTAAAGATGCAAAATCGATTACAATAAGTACTACCTTATGAATGGTGGTATCATTACAAATCGATTACAATCCACGACTAACAAGATCTTATTGAAGTTTGCCAATATTGGGATGTACATTACAATTATTTTGCAAAAGCTAGAGATGATAAGGAGACTAATGTCAGGCATAAAGTTTTTAAACCAGTTCTTGTTGCTAGAATTTTCAACTTAAATTTTGAGGTCTCATTACTCATGGTTTGAGTATCTTGAGATATTTTATATAGATTCTTAGTTTGATAGGATTATTCTTATGGTCTTTAAAAAAGGTTTTGGTTAGTTATAATGGAAATTATGGTGTTGCTATAAATGTTTATATAAAGCGGTCGTTGCTATAGGTGTTTATATGATTTTGAAATTGGGTCCCGAGGAATGTAAGAGTGAAGCGAAGGTATATGAATGATTGCGTTTTCGACTTTAAAGCCCCTTTTCCGCAAAGAACATCTGATGCTTTTCTTTGGGGTGGGAAAGACTAAGGATTAAACTTGCTTATGACCTAAAACTAAATGTGTATTTTGTTCAAGGTTTTGAGGTTTAAACTTAATTAATAATTAACTCAAAGAAATGTCCTTAGTGCTTGCTTTATGGAATGGGTGTATTTGCTTTAGTGGAGAAGATTGTGATGGTCAAGAGGGTTAAATGTTTTTTAGTCTCTAGAAGCATTTGGAAGTTCTTACAGTTTGAAATTTTTACTTGAATATTCGTTTTGAAAGTAAGTTAGTTCCTTTTGTTTTTTAGTAATCAAATAATTTTTGATTCCTATCATCTCGATTCTTCATGGTGCGATCAAGACTCATGGAGCTCCTTTGGATAACAGAGCTATTAGATAAAGAACTGTAAGAAATTGTCCTGTGAGACAGTGGTAGAGGGTTTGTATCTTTAGCCCCATTCCATGTTTCTCTTTCCCATGATTTGTGAGGTTAGTTTCCGTAGTGATTTTTATTTTGAATTTGATCTTTACGAGAACGTCTAGAAAGTAGATAAACTTATCGGGTTATGAGTGATCCAAATGTGAAAAACTTAGATGGGAATGTGAAGTTTTGTATATATAGGTACGCTAAAAGAATTGGAATTTGAATATAATGAGAAAATATCGAGTCGTGTTTCTTTCTTACTGTTGTGCATATATCTACCGTATATAAATATACCGTATATCTATCAGACGGACGACATTGAATGAGGACCCCGATCCGAAGGTCGGGAAGCTCCGGATTGGGTTTTACATGGACGGCTAGAAAAGACCCACAGATTCGCGTCTAGAATGTCTCTTCTGTTTAGGCTAAATTGAGCCCGTATACACTGTATCTTTTTATTTATTTTTCTTTTCTTTTGTTTATCTTCTTACGATTCTTCTCCTCTCCTCCCAAATCCTCTCAGACTAAGAAGAAAATAATCAGAATCTACTCCATGCGATTTTTTTCTTCCACATACACGATTCGTTTTTGGAACATCTTCTCACTCATATGTTAATTCAATTTCAAAGCAGACAAAACCATTAGTTTTTGCATCTGTTTTTTTTCCTGTATGTTCTAGGTTTTAGATGCAGTTTAATTTTGTGATTTAGGGGGGCGAAGTCGAATGAGAAAACGGATCAGAGGGATAGCAGAATAAAGGTAAACATGTAGAAACCCTATAATTTTATCTTTTGAGTTTTTTTTTTGTTTCTCTTTTTTTTTTTCTTGATACGATTCCATTCAAAAGTTAATCGTGCCGGGAGAAATTGGTGATTATTAATTGAATTAGGTGTGGATCATTCTTATATTTCTACTTAAGTTTCGTTTTTCATGAATTTTAGCTAAATTGAAAACTTAGGTTTCATAAATTTGGGGATTTTATTGGCTAGATTTAAACGAGGTTAGATTTGAACAATGGATGTTTGGCTAGATTTGATTCTGATTCGTGGTAATCTCTTCTCTGATTCGTCTCCTAGACAAACCCTAGAGCCTTTATTTTTGCTTCGGGTTGTAATTGATTTTTGGATTGTTTGGTTTTTGTTTTGATTTTTGTAGGTGCGGAGAGTCATGTCAACGATGGGTGTTTTAGTATGAAGAGAAGGAACCATCAACTACGATGGGTAATATTACGGTAATTCTTCACTGAGTTGATGAAATCTAATAATGTCTCTCTCGATTAAGTAATAGGTACATGTCTCTCTACGAGTTCATACAATACCATCTCCTTAAAATTCAACAGAGGCATGAGTAAAACAAACTAAAGATGCAAAATCGATTACAATAAGTACTACCTTATGAATGGTGGTATCATTACAATCGATTACAATCACTAACGGTATCTTATTGAAGTTTGCCAATATTGGGATGTACATTACAATTATTTTTGCAAAAGCTAGAGATGATAAGGAGACTAATGCTTTGGGCATAAAGTTTTTAAACCAGATTTCTTATTGCTAGAATTTTCAACTTAAATTTTGAGGTCTCATTACTCATGGTTTGAGTATCTTGAGATATTTTATATAGATTCTTAGTTTCGATAGGATTATTCTTATGGTCTTTAAAAAGGTTTTGGTTCAAAGTTATAATGGAAATTGCGTCGTTCTTTATAAATGTTTATATAAAGCGGTCGTTGCTATAGGTGTTTATATGATTTTGAAATTGGGTCCCTGAGGAATGTAAGAGTGAAGCGAGAGGTATATGAATGATTGCGTTTTGCGGCTTTAAAGCCCCTTTTCCATAAAGAACATCGATGCTTTTCTTTGGGGTGGGAAATACTAAGGATTAAACTTGCTTATGACCTAAAACTAAATGTGTATTTTGTTCAAGGTTTTGAGGTTTAAACTTAATTAATAATTAACTCAAAGAAATGTCCTTAGTGCTTGCTTTATGGAATGGGTGTATTTGCTTTAGTGGAGAAGATTGTGATGGTCAAGAGGGTTAAATGTTTTTAGTCTCTAAAAGCATTTGGAAGTTCTTACAGTTTTGAAATTTTTACTTGAATATTCGTTTGAAAGTAAGTTAGTTCCTTTTGTTTTTTAGTAATCAAATAATTTTTGATTCCTATCATCACGATTCTTCATGGTGCGATCCGTAAGACTCATGGAGCTCCTTTGGATAACAGAGCTATTAGATAAAGAAGCTGTAAGAAATTGTCCCGAGAGACAAAGTGGTAGAGGGTTTGTATCTTTAGCCCCATTCCATGTTTCTCTTTCCCATGATTTGTGAGGTTAGTTTCCTAGTAGTGATTTTTATTTTGAATTTGATCTGAGGGCGCCTAGAAAGTAGATAAACTTATCGGAGTTATGAGTGATCCAGCATAAGAAAAACTTAGATGGGAATGTGAAGTTTTGTATATATAGGTATCGCTAAAAGAATTGGAATTTGAATATAACGAGAAAATACGATTCGTGTTTCTTTCTTCTTGTTGTGCATATATCTACCAGTATATAAATATGCGTGTCCCATTTATCGATTGGGGTTAAAATGCGTTGAAATAGGTACCAGTTTTCAATTCTATCTCAATGCAACTCATATTACGCCCTTTGTCAGTTCAAGATTTCGTCCTCCGATTTATCTTGCATCCAAACACAAATTGATCATTGGTACTAAACAGAGGTAATCGTCACTAATATTCCCATGTCAAGATGTTTGCATTGATTATTAAAAATGTATTTTGTAGTCTAATTTTTCTTCATGTCCATGTTCTGTGTGATGTCACTTGAAATGGCAGTCGTGGGAGAATTATTTACCTTTACTTTCCAACCATTTATAAGTTTATTCAAGATCAGACTTTTTTTGGTACGGTGGTGACAATGAGAATGAGCTCAAGCCACGGTTCTTAGGGCATTCTTGAATACCGAGATTAAAGATGATAATTAGTTGACGACATTCTTGCCCCATTGTCCTGGAACAACCTAGATAAAATGACAGTATTAGAGAACTTGGATGTTGTCCTTTTATCCCCACTAAGAATGTTGATGAAGAGTGTGCACATACAACTTATTTATGTGACTAATATGTTTCCTCAATTGCGTAGCATTTAGCATTAATTTCATCTATATGTTCTTGATCGACATAGAATTTAACATTAATTTCATCCGTATGTTCTTGATCGACAACTCCGCATAAACATTTGACGATCCGTAATAGCTCGATTATGCACAAGGGTTATATACTCTTCTCGCGATGACACGATGATTTCCTCACTTATTTCAAGATTGCAACTACACGAGTTACACATGTGCAAACTTATTGAATCTTGGTGGGGCCTCCGGATGAAGACCAACTAATGATACTCTCGTGATGGTGCGCCAATTGGCAATCCCGGGGCTAGCGGGAGCGGTGGTGTTTTTAAAAAGGCTAATGGTGATTGCTTGGGCACTCAGTTGCTTTCCTTGGGAATTGAGCAATTATATGGTCAAGTGATAGCTATTGCAGTTGGCTCAATGGGCGGTTGGGTTGGAATGTCAATCGATTATCGATGTCTCAATTTTGGCAAGTGTCAACCGTGACGGGCGGAGAAGGGTTTAGCGTTTATATGGTAGAAGTGAACTTTGTGGCGAAACGATGTCAAAATATGCAGCTCACTTATAAATTGGAGATGTTTAGAGAACTGTTGGTGGACATGCTTACTTAAAAATTTAGAGGGGCAGGTATAGGCTACTATTGTTTATTGTTTAATTTTCTCCAAATTTACTTTTGCATTTGTAGTTTCTTTGTAAAGTTTTCTTGCTATTAATAAATTTGTTGATTTAACAAAATAAAAAAAAAAGCCAAGGAAGAGTGCTGATGTTGGTGACGGGAGTGGTTCTTGACAGTCATTGAAGTCGAAATTAGTTGAGATTCGAGTTATTGAATGCTAACCATCGATGATAATGGGATGGAGGTGATAGAAGAGTGTTAATTTCCTGTTGTTTTATTGAGTGATGACCGTAACGGGATGATGGAGAAAGAGCCTGTCGGTGGTCGAATGGATTAAATGGGTGTGGGGGTTAATTGAAGAATAGTTGTTTGCTTCTCACCGGTGGTTGATAGAGAAGATTAATAATGTGTTCGTGGAAAATAGTCAGTTGTCAAACAAGAACTTGAGTTGTTGCTTAGGAGTTTGGTTTGACTTCCACTATAATTAAACTCGAGCAAAAGTCTCGTTGGAGAAGAGATGGAGCTCGGGTTTTGACGGAAAGGGTGTGATGGAGCTCGAGCAATCAAGGAAATGTAATCTCCTCCTGAAGCACTGACCGAGCAACCGAGCAAAAGATGGACTCTTTGGTTATGTGTCCGACCACGATACATCACTTTACTATTATATTGGGCTTGGCCCAAATACCAAATATATAACGTTACCTTAACAAACCCTAGCACATCTACTTAACCGTAAACCAACAACACCCCCGGCTAACCCTCATCTGTCGTGGCCAAACCATTTAACATAACCATGTCAGGCCTGTGGTGGGACTAAAGATCGACTAAGCAGCAACTATGATCCAACTAATTAAACACGCTACTTTGACCCGACTAACTATAACACACTATAATATGACACGACCAACTAAATATTGTGACCGACTAACTAAATATGCTCCCGACTAACTAAATATGCTCCCGACTATTATAGACAGGACCAACTGACACACTAATTTAAATGTGGGTACTACATCTGCCGTTAAATTTTCTCCACCGCAGAGGCCTATGGCCCCGGCCCTATCCGGCTACTATGATCCAACTAATTAAACAAGCTACTGTGACTCGACTAACTAACACACTATAATATGACACGACCAACTAAATATTGGGACCGTTACCCTATGACCCGATTAACTAAATATGCTCCCACTATTATAGACATGACCAACTAACACACTAATTCTAATGTGAGCACTATATCTGCCTTTAAATTTTATTCACCGTTAAACACGCTACTGTGACCCGACTAACTAACACACTATAATATGACACGACCGACTAAATATTGGGACCGTTCTTCTATGACCCGACTAACTAAATAAGTTCCCGACTATAATAGATAGGAACACACTAATTTTAATGTGGGCACTACATCTTCCTTTAAATTTTCTCCACCGCCGGGGCCGTAGGCCCCGGCTATCCGACTACTATGGTCCAACTAATTAAACACGCTACTGTGACCCGACTAACTAGCACACTATAATATGACATGACCAACTAAATATTAAGATCGTTCTGCTATGACCCGACTAACTAAATATGCTCCTGACTATTATCGACAGGACCAATTGACACACTAATTTTAATGTTGGCACTATATCTGTCTTTAAATTTTCTCCACCGCCGGGGCTGTAGTCCCGGTCATATCCGGCTACTATGATCCAATTAATTAAACACGCTACTGTGACCCCACTAACTAGCACACTATAATTGGACACGACCAACTAAATATTGGGACCGTTCTGCTATGACCCTATTAAATAAATATGCTCCCGACTATTTTAGACAGGACCAACTAACACACTAATTTTAATATGGACACTACATCTTCCTTTAAATTTTCTCAGCCGCTGGGGCCTATCCAGGTATTATGGTCCAACTAATTAAACACGGTACTATGACCCGGCTAACTATCACACTATAATATGACGGGACCAACTGAATATTGGGACCGTTCTCCTGTGAACTGACTAATTAAATATGCTTCGAACTATTATAGACAGGACCAACTAACACACTAATTTTAAAATATGCACTACATCTGCCTTAAATTTATCTCCACCCAGCGGGGGCGTAGGCCCTGGCCCCTCTCCTATTATGGTCCAACTAATTAAACACGCTACTGTGACCCGGTTAACTAGCACACTATAATATGACACGACCAACTAAATATTTAGGATTGTATCTGCTTTTAAATTTTCTCTACGGCCCCGGCTTTCCGGCTACAATGATCTAACTAATTCAACACTCTACTGTGAGCCGACTAACTAGCACACTATAATATGATACGACCAACTAAATATTAGGGAGTGTATCTGCTTTTAAATTTTCTCGACTGTCGGGGCCGTAGGTCCCGGCTTTCCGGCTACTATGATCAAACTAATTAAACACTCTACTATAACCCGACTAACTAACACAATATAATATGATACGACAACTAAATATGTGGGCACTACACCTGCCTTTAAATTTTCTCCACCGCCGGGGCCGTAGGCCACGACCCTATCCGACTACTATGGTCTAACTAATTAAATATACTACTGTGACCCGATTAACTGGCATACTATAATATGATACGAACAACTAAATATTGGGACCGTTTTGCTATGACCATATACGAAAATTGCATGGGAAAATACTGATCGACCGACCAAACAAATGAACAATTTACAAAACTCTAAAAAGGTTGAGTCATGACCGAACATGGAAAAAATCGCTAAGAGGTTAGAATAAATCTGTACTTTCTCGAACATGGAAAAAATCGACTAGAGGTTGAGCGCCGGCTACTATGATCCAACTAATTAAACATGCTTCTTGACTGACTAACTAACACACTATAATATGATACGACCAACTAAATATTGGGACCTACTAATTAAATATGCTCCCGACTAAATAAACATGATGTCGACTATTATAGACATGACTAATTAACACACTAATTTAAATGTGGGTATTACTTCTGACTTTAGAATTTCTCCACCGTCGGGGCCGTAGGCCCCGGCCCCTTACGGCTACTATGATCCAACTAATTAAACACGCTACTGTGACTCGACTAACTAACACACTATAATATGATACGACCAACTAAATATTGGGACCGACTAATTAAATATGCTCTCGACTGAATAAACATGATGTCGACTATTATAGACAGGACTAACTAACACACTAATTTAAATGTGGGTACTACTTCTTCCTTTAGAATTTTTCCGACCCGACTAACTAACACACTATAATATGATACGATCAACTAAATATTGGGACCGACTAATTAAATATGCTCTCGACTAACTAAACATGATATCGACTATTATAAACAGGACTAACTAACACACTAATTTAAATGTGGGTACTACTTCTGCCTTTAGAATTTCTCCACCACTGGGGCCTAAGGCCCCAGCCCCTTCTGGATACTATGATCTAACTAACTAAATATGCTCCCGACTAACTAAATATGCTCCCGACTAACTAAATATCCAATATTGGGACTGTTCTGCTATGACCCGACTAACTAAATATGCTCTCGATTATTACATTTAGTTTTTGTTTAACTATATTATATTTAAGTTAGCATAAACTTAGAACAACTTTTCGAAAATCAACAAGAGGTTGAGCGCCGGCCGCAGGCCGGCGTGATACCTAGTAACCGAATAGGTAACTAAGGTTGAGCATGCCGAATTTGGTATTTGGGCCTGCTTGCGCAAGATAGATTGGTTTAATTTGACTAAAGAAGAAGTTCCACGAAATCATTCCAAAGGAATTAACCTTAATTGTTTTGGTCGAGCCAAATGTTGAGATTATTACTCCCACATTGTTTGGGCAATCTAAGATACTGCAGTTTATAATCCTTAGAGCAACTGCAGTGGTGCGACCATAACCAAAAGCAAAAGAAAAAAAACTCAAAAAATTTGGTTTACTCAGTCCCGTGACACTACTGGTGCAGTGCAGTACCAAAATCCATCGGGCGTAGTTTCAAACTACGCCCATTTTTTTTTTTTTTTTTTTTTTGTTATGGGGGCGTAACTCAAATTTACGCCCCATCATCATCAGCGCAATCAACTCCTCTCGCTCCATCAAGCGTAGTTTCAAACTACGCCCAAATTTTTTTTTTTTTATGGGGCGTAACTTTGAGTTACGCCCCATCATCGAAGTAATCCCAACATCCATCCATCGGCGTAACTTTAAATGCCTTGACTAAAACCAAACTAAAGACCAAATTTGGTTTGGTTTTTGGTTTTACTCTGGTCTTTGATCTTTACTCCTTCTCCACCGTTTCACGGTTTTGGACCAAAATTTTAGTTTTGGTCTCCCACTGTGGATGCTCTTAGGGCCTTTCCACTCATTGCCAATTGGTTTTGAGTTGGATGCCCGTATTCTAACATGGTATCAGAGCAGGCTATTTGCGAGTCATTTGACCGCGACTTTACTCCGCGTTACCCGATTTAATCGTCCACGTGTTAGACCCACGAGGCTACACGTGAGGGCGTGTTGAGATTATTAGTCCCACATTTATGCGGGCATCTAAGATCCTGCGTTTATAATTAGATTAGGGCCTCTCCACTCATTGCCAATTGGTTTTGAGTTGGATGCCCGTATTCTAACATGGTATCAGATTATAAACTGCAGGATCTTAGATTGCCCAAACAATGTGGGACTAATAATCTCAACACCAAATCCCTAACATGTAGGCTAGGCCGGATACTCAGATTTTAAATTTTAGGATTTGTGACTTTTTATTGTGAAAGTCTAAACGCTAACCCATCTCCGTTTAGTTAATTAGCAAGCACTACTTTGCCACCATCTTTCCGACTTTGCGGTAACCTGGTCGGATTCACACCCGCTGACCCAGTAACTTTTGCCGGTTCAATGCCCGGTCCAGTTCTAGAAGCATTTACCTTTCTAGGGTTCCAAAGGTTCCAAAGACAACATACGTAAATGTCGTCAAGTATATATAACACAACTAGAAACTGAGCGTAGATAGATAAGGAGGCAGTCATGGCAGACAGTTTTGTAAGATGTTCATCCAACATATTTTCTATAGGTTACCAGTTGAGTCGGTATTAAATTGCAAGCTCGTTTGCAGAGTTTGGAATGATTTCTTACATTTTCACGGTGATACTTCCTTTGCTTATCAACATCTGTTGCAACATAGATAGGGCCGTGGATTAACACACCAGCAAGAGGAGAATCATGATGGCTCTGAAGCTGCAATTATGAGTTTCGTTGCCTTCGATGATGAAGCTCAAGCACTCTATATATTATGCAGACTACCATGAGGACGATGACATTACTGACAAGCAGCAGCCTATATACCATAGGAGGATCAACCTCAACTTTCCAGATGTTGAGTTTGGTTTTGTTGGATCTAGTAATGGTTTAATCTGTTTATCAGTCCCGGCAAATTATGAAGTTACAAATATAGGAGATGTGCAGGAGAAACCATTTATTTTTCTAGAGCCTAATTATAGGTAAATCCGCTATAACTCAAGCACAGAGACAACAACAAGTAATATAGGTAAATCCTCGGCAGAATTGACGACTAAATTGTAAATTACAAATTAAACACAAAAACAGAATCGAACACGATTTGTATTCGGTCACCAGAAATTAATATGAAGCTACATGTGGCAGTTATACAAGTCCGTATTCTTCACAGATAATTTTGTGATTCTCAAATCTTTTAATCTCAACCCCACAAATCATAACGCCAGTCTTTTGGTTTAAATTCTTCCAAGATGTAGTGAAGGTAGTAGCGTACAGTAGCAGGATCCTCAAGATCAAAAGACTTCCATCCACCCTGCTTTATGAACGTTTCCGGGGAATCTACTATCCCTTTCACTATGGACTTCCAGTCTCGTTTTTCAGCACTCACATAGTACTTCACGTTCCCAAAGTGAAGGCCTTGTTTTAGGCTGTCGAGCGATTCCAATGGAATTGAGTTAATCTGAAGCAGATCACGCTTGAAGTCCTTAAAAACGACAGTCATATCAATTTCCCCAGGTCCAAGGTTTGCCAGATGAACAATCTCAATGTCACGTGACTTGACCATGAAAGGTGCTGTATCTGCAAGCACAACTAGAGAATATAATGGCAGGCAAAAGAAGACCATTTCCTTGGAGGGAAGAAGAACCCCATGAATAAGTTCACTGTACTTTTCTATATTACAACATGAAAAATGGACACGGTGAGATGGCTGAGTTGGGTACAATCTCCATTTAGATGTAACTTTGTCGATAAAGTCTTCTAAATTCTTGTTACGTTCCGAATCCCTTATTTGCTTCCCATTCTCGATCTTATATGAATCATCATCAGATATCTTCAGTCCCACAGGGGTCGACACCAAACGGAACTGGATATCCGTTGTCTGTTTTGTTGTCCGACTTTGATGGGGTGCTTCAAGTGGAAGTGCAAGAGAGGTGCCATCTTGATCTTCTCATCTTCAACTCGGAAGAAAGCTTCCTCTACATCCCTATACATAAAATGCATATGGGAATTGGAAGTCGCATATAAGAATCCGTGTGGATGGGCTTCAAGGTTGCCAACAATGGTCTCTCCACCTTTGTTGGGAAAGATCTGAACGCCAGTTAACTCTGCGGGACTTTTATCCATCAGCAGTTTGGGATCGAAACTATCTTTTGTCCCTGCAGACTTCTTCTTCTTCTTCATCCTTTTAAAGAATTTTCTCCTATAAGTATCTGTTGTGTCATCAGACTGACGCAGCCCCTCCATCAATCTCCTTGCAGTTGTTCTGTCTAATTCTACACCAAGTTTTGCCTGACGAACTTTGCGCCTCTCTTCTCGTATATACGTGCTCACATAATCCTCTATTTGGTCCTTGGTACACTTACAGTTGATATGCTGGTTGTAGGCTTCGTTTTTTTGCAGTTTCTTCACAAAACGGGGATTTAGGTAATCGGATCATTGAAGAAAAGCGCTAGAACTAATTCCGTGTCTGGTGAAACATAAAAGAAAAAAAAAAAACATTCATACAGAATATGAGCTCCAGGAAATATGAGGATGCAGGATATAGGAGTCGAACATAAGATCAATTAATTAAGACTCTAAGAATATTAACAAAAATCAGTGTGCAGGAATCATACATACTAAAATCTTTAATCAGATGAGAGATCTGATTTGTTTTATGTGTCTCGCACTCAGCAGAGGTTACAATGAAAAGAAAAAGTTCCTTTGGATATTTATAGACATAGGGATAACCGAATAGGTAACTAAGTTTAGGAGACCAAATTTAGTATTTGGGCTTGCCCAAGATAGATTGTTTTAGTTTTGGACTCCCAACTAAAAGAAGAAGTTCCACGAAAGTGCAACTTCAGCGAAAATTGAGTAGGAAGGATGAGACATATGTATAATAACACTATTTGGCTATATAAATCATGAGTTATAACCCAACGGTGTCACTATCCATCCACAAAAAACCCATGAAAACAAAAGTAACACAAAAACCCCATATGATATGAATGTTTGGGGTTTTTGTATCAATATCCACCACTACCATCACCAACCACTACGATCACCAACCATCACCACCATATCCACCATCAATATATATCAGCACTACCATCACCAACCACCACCACTATATCCACCATCAACTACCACTACTAGCATCCAACACCACATCCACCAACAAATAGCATTACCATCACCATAAAAAGCATCACCACCAACCAACACCACCACTAACTTGAGAAATAGTACCACCAAAATTTGGTTTCATCATAAACTTACTGTTTCATCATTGAAATCTTTGGTTTCATGATAAAAAATAGGCAAAAATAAGATGAAACCAAATTTGGTTTCATCATTGTATCAAATTTTATAAATTTAGAGTTTTTGTATCAATTTTGTTTAATACGGAGTTTTAATGGATCCCAATATTTGAATGGAGTTTTTGTACTCCAAATTTGTTCACCTTAGTGTTTTACTGGTAGTTCTGATAAAAAAGAAACTACAAATTAATACACCCTCCGTTTTACTTGTTAACTCGTTTTGGTATATATTCGTTGGCCTGAGTTACACGCCATATATTTTTTCTCGGGGAGGAATGGAAAACGACTCGGCACTCGGCGGAGAGGCGAGTAGCGAATACTCGAAAGGAACTTGGGTGAGGAGGGGGGGGATTTAACTACTTAGCTCGTCACTTTTTTATCAGTTTCCAAATTTTCTTACTACTTTTTGGATTATACATGAAGTTACCACTCATGTTTAAGTCTATGACTATCATGTACCATTTAGCTCTTTTGCCTTTCATTATTAAGCAAGCAATGAATAATATCAATTATAAATACGAAGTACCATTTTCTCTTTCGTGCGATAGCAATTTAAGGTGATAGATATATGTAAGCTTTCATTAATTTATTTCAATCTAATCAGTGTATTCAGATGAAGCATCAAGAGGAGTCTATCCCCACTCGTCATCTGATGAATGCCACTTTTTTGGTTTGAATTCTTCCAAGATGTAGTGAAGGTAGTAGCGTATAGTAGCAGGATCCTCAAGATCAAAAAACTTCCATCCACCCTGCTTTATGAATGTTTCTGGGGAATCTACTATCCCTTTCACTATCGACTTCCAGTCTCGTTTTTCAGCATTCACGTAGTACTTCACGTACCCTCTGTCAAGGCGCGCTTTTATGTCATCCAGCGTGTCTAAGGGAACTGAATTAATTTGAAGCAGATCACGCTTGAAGTCTCTAAAAACAACAGTCATATCAATTTCCCCAGGTCTGAGGTTTGCCAGATGAACAATCTCAATGTCACGTGTCTTGACCAAGAAAGGTGCTGTATCTGCAAGCACAACTAGAGAAAATAATGGCAGGCCAAAGAGGACCGATACCTTAGAGGGAAGAAGAACCCCCGAAATTCATCTGTCTTATCTAGGTTATCAAAATTAAAAGGGTCAAATTGAAATGGACCAGTTCTCCATTTATCTTGTACTCTGTCGACAAAGTCCTCTAAATCCATGTTACGCTCCCAATCCCTGGTTTTCTTCTCATTCTCAATCTTATTTGAATCATTATCGGCTCTCCTCTGTCCCACAGGGGTTGACACCAAACGAAACTCGATATCCTTTGTCTTTTCCTTCCCCACCTTGATGGGGTGCTTCAAGTGGAAGTGCAACAGAGGTGGCATCTTGATCTTCTCATCTTCAACTCGGAAGAAAGCTTCCTCTACATCCCTATACATAAAATGCATATGGGAATTGGAGGTCGCATATACGAATCCGTGTGCATGGGCTTCAAGGTGCCAACAATGGTCTCTCCACCTTGGTTGGGAAAGATTGTGACGCCAGTTAACTCTGCCGGATTCTTATCCATCTTCAGTTTGTCGTCAGAACAATCTTTTTCCCCCTGCGGACTTTTTCTTCTTCATCCTGTTTGATAATACAAATTTTCTCCTTTTCTAGTCGTTCTGTCAGAACAAGTATCTGTTGCGTCAGACTGACGCAGCCCCTCCATCAATCTAATGGCAGTTACTCTGTCTAATTGTACAGCAAGTTTTGCCTGATCAACTTTGCGCCTTTCTTCCTGTATATACCTGCGAACATGATCCTCTACTTGGTCCTTGGTACACTTACAGTTGATATGCTGGTTGTAGGCTTCTTTTTTTGCAGTTTTGGGACAAAACGGGGATACAGGCAATCGGCTCATTGAAAAAAAGATGTAGATCTGAATCTATGCCCGTCTGGTGAAACAGAAGACAAAGAGGAAAAGATCTATGATTCAATATATATGACGTTCATACAAATTATGAGCTAGAAATTAAAAAAATAGAGGATGGATATACGAAATCACTAACTAAACTTAAGATGTTAACAAAAATTAGTTTGCAGAAATCGCTGATTAGAAGTGAGATCTGAATCGCACTCAACGGAGAGGGTTGCAACACTTTTCAGAGCAAGAGTTCGGAAATCAATGTCAGTTGGTGAGGCATGACGGCCTAGGTCCAGTATCCCGAATATATTGGTCCAGTTCGCCAATCCATTTTCACCGGCCCATATCTGGTGGCATGTTTTTCGAAACCCTAGGAGAAATTCTGGAACGTTCCATGCAACTTAAGTCTATACCCTAAAGGGGGAGGAGGTTAGCCAACCCTAAGAAAAATCAGTGTAATAAGAGAATCAATACAATATTTCTCCCTAGGAAAATTCATCCGTGGATGTAGGCATAACTACGCCGAACCACGTAAATTCATATGTCTCCTCTCTTTATTTTCAATCCGCTTTCAAACCCTAGTTCTACACCAATGTAAATTCATGTCTCCTCTCTTTATTTTCAATCCGATTTCAAACGCTAATTCTACACCATTATCATCAATCAAAGTGCCTAAAAGTAATTTTAGGTACAAACATTGGCGCCGAACAAGGAGAATCGAGAAAAGATAATCGATCAATATCTTTTAAGATGCTTTTTAAAAAGTTGCTTGTTTTGAAAGGCACACTTTACCAGCATCTTACCAGGGTCCACTAACCTGGTATTTCATCTTCTTGTGGAATAGATTTGGATCAACTTCCTCTCAATGTTGTTCATATTCCAGTAGGTATCTCTTGTGCAAACGGGTTTGCCAGTGACCTTATCAATCACTACTTGGGGACCTGGGTGATTAAGATAGATGTTTATGGATAGATGTTTATGGATGATTTTGATAATGGAGTAGTGAGAACCTCTTTGGTTCTTCTCACTCTCTCTCTTTTTCATTAAGTTGAAGAGATACTAACTCTTCTACTTGGTCTACAAAAGACCTTACAACTTGTGGATGTCCTACACTTTGCATATTTAGTCAACACACACAACTAAATATAAAGTTGACTTGACACTCTAATACACTAGTTCACTAACATTACATTACTCAACAATCTCCTCCTTAATGTGATGTTCTTCTGCTCTCCTAGTAGTTCAGGAAATGTTGAAATTTTCCTTTGGCAAGTGCCTTGGTGAATATGTCCGCAATTGTCTTCCGTCTTGCAATACTTGAGCTCTATCTCACCATCTTCAATCGCTTCTCGAATGAAATGGTACTTGAGTTTGATGTGCCTTGCTCTACAATGCTCAACCTGATTTTTGGACATAGCAATTGCCCGATTTGTTGTCACAAAAGATTACGGTGCTTTCTTCTTGCTTCTTCTTGAATGTCTTCATGATTCTTCTTAGCCATACAACATGAGATGTAGCTATTGATGCAAAATGTACTCACTTCCACGCCGTGGATTGAGCTCGGTTTCTTGCTTCTTTGATGCCCATGTAAATATACCCAGAACCAAGAGAAAAAGCATAACCCGATGTACTCTTCATGTCATCAATACACCCTCCCAAGTCGCTATCACAATAGCCAACTAATTTGACATCCAAATTTCTTGAATACATGATTCCAAAATTCATTGTTCCTTGTATGTACCTTAACAACCTCTTTATGCTGCAAAGATGTAGATGACTAGGTGAACTCATGAACACAAAGCATACTTTCGAAACAAACATGATGTTTGGTCTTGTATGTGTAAGGTACAACAAGTTTCAATAAGACCTCTATAGTAAGTCTCATCAACCTTCCTTCCTCCATCATCTTTCTTGAGTTTCTCATTCACCAAGTGGTGTAGATGTGTTACAATAACCAAGCATACCAAATTTCTTCAACACCTTTTCCCATACTTGCTTTGAGAAATGAACACTCCATCTTCACTTTGATGAACTTCTATACCAAGGAAGTACTTAAGAGCAAACCCATGTCACTCATCTCATATTTCATCATCATTTCTCTCTTGAATTGCTCAATCATATGAGCATCATTGCATAAAGATAAGATCATCAACATACAAGGCAACGTGAGAATCGCGTACCTTTTGTCTTCACATATAGTGTAGGCTCACTCTTGATTTTGTTGAATTTTGCCTTTGAAGTATCCATCATCTCACTGTACAAGCTCTTGGTGCTTGTTGAGACCATACAAAGCTTTCTTGAACTTGTATACTTTGTCTTCTTCTCCTTCCACCACAAAACCTTGTGGTTGTTCTATTATAGACCTCTTCATGGAGTTCTCCATTCAAAAATGCGATTTGACATCAAGTTGATAAAGTAACCAACCTTTTTGGGAAGCCATAGCAATCACGGCTCTAATGGTGTCAAGACGAGCAACCGTGCAAACGTTTTCATTGTAGTCGATATCGGTTGTTGTGATAGCCCTTTGCCACCAACCTTGCTTTGTATCTTTGAACCGTTCCATCCGCATTGTACTTCACCTTGTAGATCCACTTCACACCAATAACTGATTTTGATTTTCTTAAAACTGATTTTAGGTTTTTATATGTGAAAAATACTAGAACCCCCTTTTTATATGGGTTCAACATATAGAATCCCTACTAAATGGATCATACATTCTCAACTCCATACTTTCAGAAAATGATATTACTAGGCCCAAAATATCAAATTTTCTTCAGACCGGCCCATAATTAATTATTATAAATTTTGATAATGACGATAATACCCTTTTGTATTTATATCAGAGGAATATCAGAATATATATTTTCATTTCTCTATTGTCTTTCTCTCTCTTCTCCGTTCTCTTTCTTTCCCGGCTCTCGGCTCAAGCTCATTCAGATCGATGAAGAAGGAGAATCGATTTGATTCAATAGATTTTACATCTGATAATCAGTTAATCTACAAATTTGAATCAATTATTCAATCAATTTCATTTGAATCTAGGTATCAATGATTCTAAGTCAGTATTAGGTTAGGTTTTTCGTTCATTCAATTGGTTTGTTTTGAAGAATTTGAATCGATTTGGCTGATTGAAGTCGCATCGAGTTAGATTTTCGTCATTCTTACTTTGCTTAGTTCTATTAGGTTTTGATTTTTTTGATTGATTCTATACAGATCTGTGAATTCATCCTCGGATTTTTAAGATCGGAGGAAGTGACAAGATTGTTAACTCAATGGCGGAGGCGTTGTTGTTTTTCATCACCGCACATTAGTATTAAGAATGAAGGTGCAATTATTATTAATGGAGGAGGAGGATCTCATTATAAGAAGAACCGGAATTCAAGTCTCTAATACTAAGAAGCCACTGTTTTTCTATGTTAATCTTGCTAAAAGGTGAGTATCTCATTCTTCATCTTCTTCATTTGATCTAAAGTGTTTTGGATTTTTTCATTTGGTAAAATGATAAGTCTATGTTGATTAGATGAATTGATTTGGCGTTCCAGTAATTTTGATGGGAAATGCAGAAAGTATCTTGTAATATGTTGTAATTCATTTTCATATAAGTCCTTTTTTACATAATTTCTTTTGGTCCTTTTATTGGATTGATATGTATAGTGAGAGTGTCATTTGTTTCATAGTTTAAAGATTTGATAAAGATTTGAACATGTCTACCGTTGTATATATACTGAGAGTACATGCGACAACACAGCGAGGTTGAACTTTCTGCTTTGGGTATGGGTACGTCATTTCATTCCTCAAATTTCTTGAACTTTCTGGTTTGATCAATGGTATGTGCTTGTCTGACATAGTTCGGTGAATTCTAACTACATAGATACTGATTTTGTAGTTTTCTGCTCAATTTTCCCTGAAACTTTGATTTATGTTTCTCCGTCATTGCTACTGTTGTCACAATTTCTGAAATTCTGAAACCATGGTCTGGCTGTTGAGAAAAGTAAGATCGCGCTGCACTCTTCTTCCGTTTTGTTTAGCGATTATAAATAAAAATTGTATAGTTAGTATAAGTATTTAATTTTGGGTTAATGGAACAGAACTGGTGACATCCACTGTTGACATGAAAGATGAGAATAAGGGTAGATTGGTTCAGAAAGCGAAGGTGAGGCTTTCTAACATTATGCGCTTCCGGAATTGCAATGCATTTTAGCCATGGATTTATGCCTTTTATTCATATGGATAAAGACTATTTTTTTTCCTCAATGTTTTGTGAACGTCATTCAAATGAACTTTGAATTCATTCTTCTTCATGTGGTGCTGTGTGCAGATTGAGATATTGCTGGGATATATGGTGGAAAAGTTAATGTAAGCTATGAGTTGTTATAATGAGCCTAATAAATATGTCTGTTAGTATACCTTTATTTCTTTTTCTAATCAGTACATGTGGCTCTTATTTTAAATGGAATAGATAACATTAAGTAGGACATGGGCTTGATGACAATGTGGCACAAGATAAAGTTTATCTACTGCATAGTTTTTTAAGCAATCTTTTTGCCAAGTCCCGCCGTTCTGAATAGAATGGTAATTACCATTGTTTTCCATGATGTAGTATTTTTTTTCCATGTCCATTTTGAATGATCCAAATAGCCTCGTGCTTTTTTTGGTGAAGGAAATGGAAGACGCCGACATGTTAACTGATGATACAAGAAATGAGCAAGAAGATTTTCCTTCTCTCATGGAAACCCTTGTATTTGAGAGAGATTTGTTAGTATCCCTTTCCTTTTTTATAAGCTAATCTCTTCTTCATTTTGACGGTTGTTTTTTCTTTCATATGTAAGGTGTGTAATTGTAAAATAACACTATGGAGATTCTTGGTGAAACTCTTGATATCTTCGTCATGATTGTCACGGCTAATCGATTTTTCACATAAAAGATTCTCCTCTTCACATCTAGAGGACTTATCTATGTCCAAAATAAATAGTGATACCTATTAGTGGTCATTATGGAGAGATGATTTGCATAAGTATGGAGATTTTCTGAATGGATAGTATTTGCATGAATACCCTCGCACTGTTATATAATGGTAGATCTTTGGTGGATATGATTTGTTACTTACAGACCATTGTCTGCATGTTTTAGGTACATGGCAGCAAGTCTTCTCTCGAATGTTGCTAGTGAACATACTTGTCAGAGTTCTTGTTGTTGGGAAAGGGCACCTTCGAGGAGTTTGGGAAGCACCTTTGGCAAAGAAATTGAGAACTTGATTGAAGTTGACATTTTAGTTTTTGTTCTAATTGAAACTCGTCTCACGATCTCTTGGTTTTGTGCCTTGAACAAGTTCTACCTTCATTGGGGTGACAAGTTCATACTCGCTTTACATTTGGATATTGTTGGCACTATATGTTTTACCTGAAGTAGAACTTTCCGGAGTTTAATAAAGTTGATACTTGATTTGTTGTAAGTTATTTGACCTTTTTGGATGTGTAACTATTAGTTACACATGCTAATTAGATGTGTAACTTTTAGGTACACAAGCTAAATGGATGTGTAGCTACTAGTTACACATGTTAATTATATGTGTAACTTATATATACACATGCCAATTGTATTGACAGATACAAGAAAATTATTTTCTGTCAATGATTAGAAGAATTTCTTTGGAAATGATTCTCGGCCAGATTATTAGTAGGTTTAATCCAATATTTCATTTGCTTAAACTAGAACTTTATCTTGTGTTAGCGTGTTTATTAGCTAAGAATCGGCGGCATTTTGTGTGTGTGTGCCCTTGTTTTGATATAGATTACTAAGAATTTATATATGTGAATAATATATATTGAATTCATGCCTTTTGCTTAATGATTTGAGTCTTTCAATTCCGGTATTCTTATTTGTCTTTGTAAGTTTTTCCGCTTAGAAATATATGAGTGGGTGTAATAGAAGTTAAGGATGTAACTTTTCATGAATCATGACATCCTTGAAAGCTTGGTTTGAGGATATCTACTTTTCCAAATTGGAAAGTGATTGCAGGGGATGTTGTAGTTGTTTCATTTCGATTTCTATAGCTAACATTGTATACGTGCCAAGTATACAAGCCATAATACGGATGTGTAATCTAAGGCTTACACATGTCATATGCATGTGTAACGCCATTACACATGCCTATGACATATGTAACCGCGACTTACACATGATATATGCATGTGTAATTATCGATTACATGTACGAGAGATTCGCTTGTGTATGAACTTTTTTCTAGGTTTTTGCATTTTTTTTACTTCTTTTAACTATTGTAACATTCAAAATCTTCTTTTACATTTATTTCATGAAAATATCCAATCGGGGAAAAGTAACTAGATTTCGATGAAGGATGTGGCATCTCTTGGCCGAGAGGGCAATTTGCACTAGGCTGATACAGATGGGTGAACTTATGTCGAGTGGAAAAGAATGGTGGATCGGTGAATGCCGACCTGAATTGTTGATACTCTTTGCAGTTAGTCGGCATGCCTCGATCTATATTTTGTTTTCTATTCTTCGTTTTCCGAGAAATATTGAACCTTTAACTTCATGTAGCTTTCATGCGAAAGTCGATGGTTTGACATTATATACTTGCAATCATGCTTATGTTCTTGCTATTGGTCCTTGTCTTTGAATTCCAATATGGATGTGTAACTTCTAGTTACACTAGTCGATTTGTATAATTGCTAGTTTCACTACTCGGATGTATGTGAAATTGAATATACATTGTTTTTCATTTAATCTTATAAAAACTAATTGCTTGTCAGTTATATTTTGAGGTCTCATTTTGGGCTGTAGTTGACGCCCAGACACACAAAGTCGACGCATGTGTAACTCTCAATTACACTAGATAGATGCATATGTAACTCTCAATTACACTAGACGGATGTGTGTAACTAGTTACACATGATAAGAAATTATTATAAATGAATATTAAAGTAATACATGGCTTTTTTTTATGCGTTCTTTTTTATGTCTATTTTTTTATATGTAACTTTGCATTACACATGTAATAAGGATGTAATCGATACACATAGCATATGCATGTGTAACTTTTATTTACACATTCACACCATATTTTAATAATTTTGGGCCAGATTTAATAATTTTGAGGCTTAAATTTAAATTTTATTTAATTTGGGGCTTGAAAATATATAAAAGGGCATTGATGTCTTTTAACAACATTTTAGATTTAAACGTCTTTTAATTAAGAACCAGTTTTTTGGGACCAGCCTTTTTTGAGGGGACCATTGTTTTATAAGGCCCCTCTGATGTTAAGGATGTC